>VDFB02215565.1:297985-318434 GCA_007258455.2 Sequoia sempervirens
CTTATTGGATAGGAGCTTAGTATTGGAGTATTATACCTTCTATGTTACATATTTGCAAAAGCTTCCAGTCTTAAAAATGGCAGCCATTAGAAGAATAGAGGAGGTTATTAATTAATTTACTTTCCAGAAGCTCGGTGTTGGCATTTGAGTGAAAGAGTATAGATTAGCATCACTTGCACAAGCATGTTCTTTGATTTAACTTGTTAATTCCTTGAAGAAAAGATGTAATTTTGTTTGTCTTAGATGATGGAAATAAAAGTACTATAATAGAATTTGATTGTTATCTTTTATAAAAATAAAAGTGAAAGGATAGTTTTATGTAAATCTTTAATATAGTCTATTATATATATAAATTCATAGTGGAGGATATGGTTCAAGTGCTAGAGATATGACAAGGAGGAAAGGGTATTTTCTTTATCGAGTCAAATAAGATTAAATAATGTAATATGTTGAATATTTAATGGAATTTCGGGGATTAAACATGATATTTTGTTGCTTGAATTATTGATGATATTGCATATCATATACCCACTATCTCATATGAAATTTTGTGAACCCAACTTTATAACTTGGTGTTTTGAGTTATTATTTAGTGAGTCTTCACATTCTTAGAAAGGAATTCTATAGGGGAACTAAACACTGGATATCCAAGATTATATTGAGAAAGGAGTCATCAATTCAAGAATAATATTTATTATCTTTATATGTTGAATGTTTTTTTATATCTATATGGTAACAATTATGCAGAACATGTTCCATATTTAAAGAAAAAAAATTGCATCTTCTTTCATCTATGTTTTCAATTATTTACTATTTGGTGAATAATGCATGGTAACTCCTTATAAGATGTAGTTTGTTATATAGGGTATTAGAGCACTAGGTTCCACACTTTGGGCCTATGAGCTCACTACATAGCTACGACTTCCAACTTAGAATGGCTAATGTTTGCATATCCTTAAGCCAAATGGTAAGGTTAAAAGATTACTTCCAATAATTTTGTACCTAGTAATGAGAATAATTTTAAAACCAAGAAAGAACGTGAGGATCTAATCAAAACTATGAAAAGGAAACAATCCTAATGAGAAGATATGGTTTGGAGATGAGGAAACCATTAATGATGTTGCAAAACAAAATAAATAAGAAAAGAAGTGAAAGGAGGTGGTAACCAAAGTCATAGACCACAAATTGAATCAGAGTTTGGCTCAATGAATGTCTTGTTCAATACTTTTAGTTGTGACCAAGGGAGTCTAGTCAAAGGAAATGGTTCATTAGTATCAGTTAATTATGCTTAGAATGGAAGAGCAGATACTCCTATGGTTATTACGAAAGACTAAAATAAGTGGCAGATGCAAGTCCCAAGAAGTTACGTGAATGTAACTTGGGTATTCTAGGTCAATAAAGTATAACTGATCAAGTTGTTTATCAACTTAGTAAAGAACTAGAACATGTGGTTGTTGCCAAGACCCAAGTTGTTATGTGGATGTAACATGGGTGTAATAAAGTTAGAAAGAATTAACAAAACTAGATGAATTATGATTTAACAAGGATCAGAACTGTGCTCGAGATTGAGAGGTGTCTAAGAGTATGACTTAAATAAAGACATTTACTTATAAGATGAAACTTGTATAAAGTATTATCCAATAATCAAATAGTAAGTCTGAATTATCACAAGGTCAGATAAGTCTCCAAGTCGAGTAGGGGTGAATAAATGATTTCTCTCCAAGTAAGTAGCAAATTTTCTCATTGAACACAAAAAAACTATGGCCATAGTGAGTGCAATTGTCTCTACATGCACTTGTCGGTTCACTGTGACCTAGATACTTAGCTAGTCAGAAATGTCATACATAGTTGGAGGGTATCCATATTTGTGCGACGATATTAGTTAAGTAGGGCACAACACTAGAGCTCAGATGGAAAAACTAAGAGGGTTCTCAAATAATCCCTCCGTTGAAGGGCAGGGCCACTTCCTGTTAGGAAGGTGTGGAGGGGATTGCTTAAGTCCAAGGTTGGAGGGAAGACACCCAAGTGATTCCCTCCCTCTTGTAGATGACATGTTGAATCTTGGAAGATAGAAAGAATCCAGATAAGGATCTCTAACCTAACTCTCTTTTAGTATTTGATTATACTTTACTAAATTGGAATCATTGAATTGAAATGCTAAAAGTGTTAGATGCCTTGGGTGGCTTTTTAGCGTAGTTCAATTTGAACCAACTATGTAGTGTATTTAAGGTGAGAAAGTACCTCCTTGACCCTAACACATTTGAATGGAATGGAAAGAAACCTTTGATTAATAATTTATGTGAAGAGAAAGAACACTCCTTGTTGAGAGGTTCACTCTATGAAGATTTTGTTTGGATTTTTGCATGTAACTGTTTAATTCCTTGATAAGTGGAGCTTGGGAGAAACCCTACCCATTTGTGGATAGAGATGGTGGATGTCATAGTGAACCTTGAGTATGTACTCTTGCATTTTAATATGGTTGTATCATGTTGTAGTTTATGAGTTAGTGTAGTTTCCATCAAGAAAGGTTGAATGAAACTGATGGACTGTGTTTTTGTTATGCTTGAGCACGCTCTCCCTAACACACTTGGATGGGGTACCCCCAAGGTGTCATGTAGCTGTCACTCCCTCCGATGTGACTAACCATATTCACACAGTTCATGTTATCATGTTTCCACAACTTTAAGCTTTATTTTGGTCATTGATGAACTCTCCATTGTTAATTAAGGATCGGTATTGATTTTTTTTTTAAATTTCTTCATGAATGGAGTAGTCATCAAATTTTCCATTAGTTTTGTGGCATTGGTCACACTTGACTTATTGTTTCAATACAAGCATTTTATGGTTTACTGTTGGAATTGGAAATTCTCCTTTGGATTGTACTTTATTCTTGTGGTGGTTATTCCAAATGTTTGAAATTGTTGATCCTATTATGTGTTTGTTTCCCTATCATGTTCAAAACGAACCTTTGATAGAATGTACAAGAGAGCAGATGGTGGACAGTGTGTTAAGTCTTAATGTTTATGATTAGATATAATAATAAGCTTCCATTTCATCCTCAACAAAATGGAAGATGTTGAATGTTATTAAAAATAAAATCTAGTGCTTGTATGCATATGCTTTCTAGCTTGGAAGTGGCTTCGTTGTGTGTGAATATCTAAGTGCTTGGAGTCAAAGTTTGGTGCCAATTTCAAAAGAGCCTAATTTCGAGGGTCAAATTTAGACCAACAACGATGCCTTAAGAGAGAGGATAGGTAATGTAATTGTGTAAGAAGGGTGTGATATCGCCTATGAGATTGGAAAACTAAAGACATGAGCAAGATCATGCTCCCCATGACAATGAACTAGCAACAAATGTCCATTCATTACGAATGTAGAAATATTAATTGCTTGGGAAACCCTTGGGTTAAAAGTCAAACTGTCAAGATCATAAGTACTTGGCTAACTAAAATTAGATAAATGCTCACCTTGAAGAGGGTTAGAGATAAAATCAAACCATGATTTCAAAATTAATTACATCAAAGGAAAGGAAAACCAATATTGTGGATGCCATAAGTCGATGGAGGCATAACTCCTCGATGATTTCTACACCAACATTTGTAAAAATCAAGTGTTGCAAAAGTCCAGAGAGACGATTATTATGAGAAAGTAAACCAAGATCACAACGAAAACCCTCAAGATCTAAGATATGACGGATTGTTAAGATTTAAGGGAAGAATGAATGTTCCAAATGCAGGAGGGCTAAGGGACATGGTATGGAAAGAGGTATATTCTGCACCCTATTCGAGGCATCTAGGAGTGACCAAGTTGTTGACCAAAGTTAAGCCACTTTATTCCTAGAAAAGGATGAAGAGGGATGTTGCAAGGTTTGTAGCAGAATGGGTAGAATGCCAAAGGGTGAAGGCAGAACATCATCACCTAGTAGGATTTTATACCCTCATGAGATCCCAGAATGAGAATGGCATATCATTAGTATGGAATTTGTGCAAAAAAATTCTAAGTTTTCAAAATATGCTTAATGTAATATTAGAAGTGGTGAAAAAACTCATCAAGGTAACTATATCATACTAATTTGATAGATGGAGTACCATTCATAGATGTAGGTTTGCGGAAAGCTATTTAAATTTCATGATGTTCCTGAGAAGAATATCTTAGATAGGGATGATCATAAGACTTCAAGGTTTGCCAAACCTTATTCACCTCACTTAGAATTCAGTTGAACATAAGTTCAACATATTCTCCAAAGACAGATGGTTGGGAAAAGAAAGTAAACTAGATAATAGAGAACCTTTCGTGAGTATATTGCATAGGATAACAATGCTAGTGTGAGGATTATTTCTGACTGTAGAATTTGCTTATAATAATTCATATCATTTTGAAATTAAGTGGATCCATTTGAAGCAATGTATGGAAGTGTCAAAAAATCCAATAAGCCTTGGAAGTTGGAAAATAGGATTAGCCTTGGATTGTAAATGCTATCAAAATGGATGAAACAAATCAAGTTGATCGGGGAAAAAAAAAGAGGGGGGGAGGCTAGTAGGAGCCACTCACTGCCTAAAAAGATATGTTTATGTTAAATGAATAACTAGAAAATTCTCAGTAAGAGAAAGAATGCTCAAGTTATGTAGGATCCACCTATGTATTAGTAAGGTAACTTAGTGCAAGGTCCAGTGAGACTAGATTACAAGATTACAGGGGACAAGTGCTATGGGAGAAAATTATTATGAGATTAAACAAATTATTCCATCTTTAGCTTGGAAATGAAAACAAATTTTTTTATTTATTTTTATTTGATTTGATATGTGAAAAGATACTTTAGATCATCGAGGACGGTGATTCTTAAGGGGGGAAATATGTTACATCCCATCCTTGAATTACAATTTACTATTCACTTTAACTTGCAATGTGAATTTATGAGATTAAATGATTGACAAGTTGAATGATTAGATGAAATGTATTTGTAATTCAATGTGAATTTGAGATGATGATTGAGTTATTAGTGTATATGTGATGCATTTATGTGGTTATTTTAATGTTTCTACATCATGGATATATAGTGAATATTCCATCATTTTATGATATGGTAGTGATATTCATGGTTGGCATATATGTTTTGACAATTTACTATACTATGGTGGTCATCATGATTTATTTTGGCAATGCTTTGTTTACAGCTTTTATATTTTGATCTAACAATGGTTCTATATTTATTGTGGCAACAAATTTCTTGGTGCTTGGTTTTTCCATACAAGGTATAAGATATTGTTGCCTTGTGCATTGATATCAAGTTTGGGTTCTTTACCTTGGTACATTTATGAAAGGTATGAGACATCATTGGTTTGATATTTGGTGACTATGAATTAGCATTGTTAAATTATTGAGACAACATTAATTCATGAGACCTTGACTTAACATTTGGTGCACTTGAGGTTTAGACCGACATAAAGCATTGGTCATTATGATGTTTTATTAAAAAAAATGATGCAAAATAAGAAAGATATGATGAAGAATGCTGATACAATAGTGGGTTATCATTTTTCCCTAAAAATGTTATCAGTTTTGCAAAAATACAAGGCATGGTTGGACAGCCGGGGGGAGCCGGGGGGGGGGGCTGGATAGAGAAATGAACAATGGCAGTATGGCGGTTGGAAAATGTAGTGGAATGGTTTCTGAGCAATTGGGTTTCAGTTTCAACAAGGTGACATCGACTTCATTTGCTAGATTACAATTCATTCAAATGGTAACTTGTTTCAGTTTAAACCCTAGTAAGGTTTTGTGTATATGTTTGTATAATTTGTAAATGGCTTTTGTTTCAAAGTCTAAGAGTTGAGAACTCGTTTTTACATGGGATTTGTAGTATTCATTGACTTTGCATTTGTTAAGGTCGATATATGGCCACATTATGGATGGTTGCCGAGCAAATTATTACACATATTATATTGTTTCACATTTTATTGTGAAGAATGTTCTCGATCTTGTTTATGAAGCCTAGACATTGATTAGGGTTCGACATCATCATTGCATTGGTGAATTGACAATACTCATGGCGGTATTGTGACTGCTAAAAATTGGTTTCAAGCAAAGATTGTGGTTTCAATTTCTTCAAGATTGGCAGCTACCATATGCAATCTCTTAGTATCATCTTTCTTTGAATCTTGGTTTATTTTTTGTTACATTCTTTGGAATCACAAGGGTTTTATTTATAAAGTATTTTTTATCACTCTCGTTTCAAGGTTCAAAAACCCCTTGTGCAATGTTATTATTTATCATGTCGATGTTAGTATCTAAGTTTGTGAAAAGGGTACTGTATAGGGGTTTTTGGTCAGTTTCTCGAAGGTCTTTTGGCTGTTATTTGCACATTATTGTGACCTTGCTAAGGCATTATCGTCTTATTTCCTTATTGTTCTCTCAAAGGCTATGACACTAAACAATTTCTCTATCTTTGAGGGTTTCTATTGTGTCGACCTCTCTATCAAAGTTCTTTCTTTGAAGCTTTTCTTCAATCTTGACAAAGCAAGGCATAAAATTTTGGGACATTTATTTTATATGTAAACCCTAGCTTGGGTCTTGATCTGCTATTTGTGTAAAGGAGTCAATGCAGATAATACTTGTGTATGACTGTTTATTGTGTTCAATGTTTAAAATCTACACAACCTAGAGTCTATCTTTGTCATTCTTTTTTTGTGACTTTGTGACAATCGACTAGTATCTCGACCTTTCCATTATTGTTTCTTTCAATAGTCTCCAAGGTTAGTTAAATGTGGTTTTGGGAACACACTATTTGTTCTGCCAGGGTTTGTCTTTCTTGACAGTTGGTGTTTTGATCCAATAGACATTGGCATGTATCTTGCATTAGAATCTTTGGTGACAAATATTATTCTGGTAGTTATCATCGTATGGTGGTTCATTCAATTTTAAGCACAGTTATGAGCAACTTTAAAGTTTATAAAATGATCTTAGGCAATGTTATTCTGTCGGTTGATTATCATGTTGATATCAAATAACCATATTATATGAATTGCATTTACTGTTATTATCTTGTTGTAAGTAGTTGATGAGAAAATTTGTAATGAGCAATGAGTGTGCACTTTAAGTGCAAATTGTACTTGTTTATACATTCAAGTTCTTGTGTCTCCAGTTATCAATGAGACAAACAAGAAGTGTTATTTAATGAAATAGAGGTGTTACTCTGTATTTCTATTTACAATATTATTTGATGAGAAATGTTGTTTTTTCTAGTGAGGCAGTTACTACCATGAATGTCAGTGAGGTTGTAGTAACATGAAAAAACTAATGAGGTTGTATTTTGCCAATGAGGCAAAAATAGTAGTCAGTGAGGCTCTATAATTAGTGGATTTTGATTAAGTCAGTGAAGCATTTTATCGAGTGGTTTTTTATCCCTATGAGGGTTTTCCACTCATGAAAATACTGTGTTATGATTCTTTTGTGGTCTATGTGATGATTATGTTTCATACAATTTGGTCTTGTTTTCCCTATCTACTTTGCAACATTTGAGTTTTCATGTTGTTAAGGATCTACTATTGGCTATCTTGTATCTTAGTGGACAGAAGCTTAGTAGTGGAGTATTATACCTTCTATGTTACATATTGGCAAAAACTTTCAGTCTTAGAAAGGGTAGCCATTAGAAGAATAAAGGAGATTATTAGTTAATTTCCTTTCCAGAAGGTTGGCGTTGGCATTCGAGTGAAAGAGTGTAGATTAGCATCGCTTACACAGGGATGTTCTTCTCTTATTTAACTTGTTAATTCCTTGAAGAAAAGATGTAATTTTGTTTGTCTCAGATGATGGAAATAAGCTCAGATGGAAATAAAAGTACTATAATAGAATTTGATTGTTATCTTTTATGAAAATAAAAGTGAAAGGATAGTTTTATGTAAACCTTTAATATAGTCTATTATATATATAAATTCATAGTGGAGGATATGGTTCAAGTGCTAGAGATGTGAAAAGGAGGAAAGGGTATTTTTGTTTATTGAGTCAAATAAGATTAAATAATGTAATATGCTGAATTTTTAATGGAATTTTGGGATTGAACATGATATTCTATTACTTGAATTATTGATGACATTACATATCATATACCCCATTATCTCGTATGACATTTTGTGAACCCAACTTTATAACTTGGTGTTTGGAGTTATTATTTAGTGAGTCTTCACATTCTTAGAAAGGAATTCTATAGGTGAACTAAACACTGGATATCCGAGATTATATTGAGGAAGGATTCATCAGCTCAAGAATAATATTTATTATCTTTATATGTTGAATGTTTTGTTATATCTATATGGTAACAATTATGTAGAGCATGTTCCATATTTTTTTTAAAAAAATTGTATCTCCTTTCACCTATTTTTTCAATTATTTACTATTTGGTGAATAATGCATGGTAACTCCTTGTAATATGTAGTTTGTTACACTTCAATCTTATCCTTCTTCTTCAGAACACTTTCCTTTGCACAACTTTCAAAGTTAGGAAAACTAGATTCTTCTTTTATTGCCAAGAACAAGGATTCATTATCATCAAAATCTTCATAATCATATTCATCATTAGAAATACCAACATCTTCTCTAACATAGTAAGCTCTTTTAATCATGTTTCCTTTGTTCTCCTTACTCTTATTGTTTATTGCTCTTTTTGGACATCTTAAAGCATAATGACCTATTTTACCAAAACTAAAACATTTGAAAGCTAGTTTCCTTTTTCATTCTTCTTACAAAGTTAGTTTCCACATCATCAAGGTCTTCTCCATTTGAATATTCAATATTTTATGATTTTCCAACCTTGAAAAGTAGTCTCTACTTTTGTACCATTTTTCAAACCAAACTTTCTCATTTCAAATGAAGTTAGTGTACCAATCAATTGATCTCTAGAATAAGTATCGAAATTTGTAACTTCCTCAATAGCATATACCTTTTCACTATATGAATCAAGAAGATTTCTAAGAATTTTCTTTACCATCCTAGGTTCTTTAACTTGTGCACCAAGACCTCTCATAACACTTGCCAGTTCATCAACCCTCTGCATGTAAGTTGAAATTGTTTCATCTTCAGACATTCACATAGACTCAAATTGTGCCTTCAGATTCTACAACTTTGCTTGTTTAGCCTTGGAATCCCCTTCATAAATACTCTCAAGCTTATCCCAAACTTCTTTAGCAATCTTAAGATTCATAAATTTAACCAATTCAAAATTTGAAAGACTATTCACAATGATAAATTTTGCTTTAGCATTTACCTCATGTTCCTTGGTCTCATCACTTATGTTTGGACTATTTGTAAGTGGAGTATATGTATTCTTATAAGCCTTTTAAATCTCAAATCCTTGACATGTCAAATATCCTTCCATTTTTTACTTCCAAAATGCATAATTTGTTCCATCAAATCTAGTGTAATCAATTTATTTCATCATCCTAGGTCTACCTTAAGCGGTTAAGCTCTTCTCCAAGGAACCTTGCTTTGATACCAATTGTTGAATGAAAAAGACAACTAAGAGGGGGGGTGAATTAGTTGTAACAAATTAAAACATCAAAACCCTCAACAATAATCAGATCCACATGCATTCTTAAACCCTTATTCTATTAAAGTGATTAAACATAAAATGCAAATAACATAAACTAAAATAACAACACCATACACAAGAGAACACCAGATTTACGTGAAAACCCAATGAAGAAAAAACCACGGTGAGGATTAACTCACAATATAAGTAATTGCAAAATAGGTACACGGGTTCACTGCCAGAATAAGACACTATCAAAAAAATCGCACAGCCAAGGTTCAATGCCATAGAAAGAACACAAGAAGATATGAGAGAAATGTTACACAAAGAACTTCTCAATGCAACAAGGAATCCACCACAAAAGTTCCAACAATCTCACAGTCTTGCATGAAAAAATCCAGACACCTTCAACTCACTACCTTCAAGAATCCAATACTTTGAATTCCACACTGCTCTACTCAAATTCGCATCACACAACACTCGCATTGATATCGCATCTATCTTGTTTATCTCTTGCATCTCACAAAAAACATTACTCTTATTTATATCAACCTCAACCTTAAAAACCTTCTCCAAGATCGACAACTATCTCTTATACTTACAAATTCAAATTAGGTCGACACCTAAACATTCTTGCGGTAGATAGGAATGAAAGCGACCCATATAAATCCTTAATTAGGACCTAAATAAATCCTATCACATCACAACACACTTTCTCAAGCCTCGCATGTGGCATTAACACAAGGTCATCCAATACCCGTGCTAAACACCATAATTATTAAGTACACGCTTCCTTAAATCAATCTGAAACTTTCAGACAACAAAATTCACTTGATCACAATCTAGACTAATCTTTGAACCACCTGAGACCAATCAAACACTTCATCCAAGCTCGCATCATACAAATACTTAAGCTCAAAACAACTGGTAAACCTTATTCGCACACTGACGTATGAAACACACTGTACTGTACCAAACCAAGTGAAACCTTAAATTATGAAAGATACAAACATTATAAGCTACTTCCCAAATCCGCACAACCTGAAGCTATACTACGAAGAAATGCGGAGCAAATACATTTCTCCTAGGCCACATAAAATATCACTGAAAAACCGGTTCACATAATGGTGAAAATATCTAGCACTGTACAACGATCCCGAAACCATAATTCTGAATATAACACCTACTAACAACCTCAAATAACCTACTAGATCTGCATAGGAATAGCCTCAACATAAAAGAAACACGAAGCACAATACTAGAGCACATTTTGAACACTTGCACAAAAAATGTTTTCTCTGTCTTTCAAACTTTTCTCAAAAAACACTTGAAAACCAAATACCAAAGGAATCATCTCAACACATTACATTGTTCCAACATAGCTCCAAATATTGCAACATAAAGATAGCTCCATGTACTCTCAACACTTCTTCAACATCTCAACTATACATGCATAACCTGCAACAACTTTTTTTTTCACAATTTTCTCAATATCCTCCACATCTTCATTATGCAACAAACTTCCTGAACACATAGTTGACATCAATGACAACACTAACCAATAAACAACCTGTTAACATCAATGACAACACCTACATACTTGCAACAGTTAATTCATCAAAACAATGTATATAGAATCTACAGGTAAATATTATAACAATTAGATTTCATACTCTCTTAGAGTCTACGGAAATGCTTTAGCTAAGATCTTATCATCATATGTAAAATGCATAGATGCAATAGTAAAAGCTTTTAAATAAACATTTTTTGGATCTCATTTTCCATGATCAAGTATAAGTGCCACAAGTTCTACACGCAACAAATATGTAAAAACCATATTTGAATGGTAGGCAATGTGGAGGATTCTATGTGATGAATTTTTCTTCTTGTCATTGATTTACTTCTTACAATTAGCCATTTATTGCAAGTCAACACAAGGGTAGTATTATGAGCATGTTAAACAATGGAAGGAGTGTAATGAGGTTGTGAGGTAATGGTTAAACACAACCATGAATGGATGAAACACATTATAAGGTGGGTTGGTCATGGGATGAAATGGAGGAATAGTGTGAAGGCATCTTATGGGACACATGGTGGAAGGCATAGGATGAGTAAAAGGATAGGATGTAAGTTGAACATTAGAGGGTATGGAGGCACAAGAGATAGGTATGGTAAATGGAGTATAACCAACTAATGAGGAATTCAACTTGAATGAATGCATAAATGAGTTCTTGTGCAATAAGTGAATAATCTTTCTTAGCCAAATGTGCTTGATCATAATCTTGTTGCCCATCCAAATTGTTCTCAACACAAGCATCTAAAGACACTTTATTTATTATCATTAGATTAGGTCCCAAGTGGTTTATGGCATTGAACGAAGCAATATGGCTATGAGAGGCTGAAATATTTGGTAATCAAAGTCACTCATAGATTTAAAAATCAATGATATATTAGATCTAAAAGTGAAACCTAAAGAGGAATCCAAGAGTGGGTAAGATAAACAAAAATGAGGTTACACAATGAAACCCCAACCTTAGGAGGAAAGATATAGCAATGAAGTATCAATAAATAGGAACATAACCCTAATAAAATTTAAAAAGTGATTTGAGTACCAAAAAATATAGATTTTAAAACCCTAATGGCAAAGAGGGATAAACCCTAGAGTAAAGCGCTACAATTTATGAATGTCAAGTTCACCAAAAATGTAAGAGAATATGATCTCTTTTATATAAATCTAGGTTACTTAAATAAATGCATACAATCATACAAAAACTAACCTTGATGTAGTTAATGAATAAAAAGAGCTAAGAATTGCAAGTTAGAAATAAATATTCTAAAATTAAATGAGGAGGATATGTGCACCTAGCTCTTAATTTGATGTCAAAAATATGTAAGCTAAAGATAATGTCAAGTCACGAATGTCTAGAAAATATTACCCTCAATGTGCTCACTATCTTAAAATGGAATCAAAACATACTCAAAGTTCCTATAGGTCAAAATCTTAAGTGACTTAAGGTCAATCCCAAGCAAGAGAGATTGTCCTCTTGTGTGCAGATCTAATCTAGCAAATAGTAGGCTTCTACTACCTAATTTGTTATCATCTATAATATTTGAATATGCATAAGGATGATAGTATAATGGAATACCTTTGAGGGAGTTGTCAAATCACTAGGGGCAAGTTCTCCTAGTTCAATTTCCTTAATAGATCAATTTTACAATCTTGGGTGAATATTTAAAGACAACATGCACAAGCATGCAAAATGGCCTATATGTAGATTTTGATGTAATGGATTCTTTTTAAGCTCGAAATCCAACTGTTCTTAAAATGATTGTTTGTTGATAACTGAAGGTTCCTCCATGTGTTTAATTGCACAAAAGAATGTCTTTAAATACAAAGACACTACGACTAGTCACATAAATGTGTACCAAGTCAACTCCCAACAACTAATAGTAAAAGGCAAAAGTTGAGTGTAACTTTTTTTAAGAAAAAGAATTTGGGGTAAATCTCAACCCCTCAAGATCAAACCCCAACACAAGAAAATACAAATCTCAAGAGCAAAAACATATGTATAGATTCTAGGTTGACAATAAGATGAATCTGTGGAAATAAGTGTAAATAAGAATGGGTCAGATGTATAAAAATGTGTGTAAATAAGAACAAATAGAGCATGCCCCTTATCATTATATAATTATAATAAATCATTCCATCAAAATGTACCCCAAATGACAATTGGCATGGGTATGCAAATTCACCATTACATATATAAACAACACTACGAAAAAATTAACAAAACACTTGAAGAGGATACAAATCAATTAGTTTAGTTATCTACTCGACTGTAAAGACTCGTAAATATGAGATCTTATGCTTCATTTATAAATCATTAAGCAACCTAAATTCACTAAAATTTCAAAATCTGTTTTGAACTCTTCTTTGATCGGCCATCCTTCTGTTACTTCTTACTCTCAACGTTTCACCCGACTGAAAATCTGAAATATTTTCATGCATGTGCTCTTCTAGAGTTTTGGGTGTGGGTTTCGGAATTGTGTTCTCTCCAACTATTTTCATAACTGAAGAATCAAAGATTTCAAAACTAGAAGATTCCGAATTGGAGTCCAAGTTAATCAGATCTTCTGGCAGATTACTTAACGGCTTTATTTCACATGGAAGTTTCTCAGGTGCAATATCATTATCTAACAGACAAACTGGTTTCTGATAAGTTTGTTGTTCTTTGAAATGCTGAGTTCTCCTACCCACAAAAATAGCACTATACATGAGATAACACATTCCTTTTATTGCTCTGAAATAATTGCTTATAGCTTCACATGGACAAGTCCTAACAATTGCGCTTAGAATGATAAAGCAGCATATCAGCACTTGTTTCGCCATGCTCATTAGGGATGAGTTCTGCATCTGGTTTTGATTTTGAAAGACTGAACCTGCCTGTCGACATCAAGTGTAAACAATATTAAGCAATCCCATTGAAGTAGTGATTTTTTGGACAATATTCATATAATAAATAGAACATCTCATATACGAGAAGACTTATGTTAGGGTTTTTTAAATATAAAAACAATTATTTTCCTGGCATGTCCATGCAAGTACTTTATTTTGCGTTCTTTTTAATATACCAACTTACTCGAGCTATAATACAGGGTCGTAGAAAGAACATGACAATGAGACCAAGGAGAAAAGAAACCAAAGATGTTGTGAC
The DNA here is from genome assembly GCA_007258455.2 of Sequoia sempervirens. Classification (NCBI taxonomy): domain Eukaryota; kingdom Viridiplantae; phylum Streptophyta; class Pinopsida; order Cupressales; family Cupressaceae; genus Sequoia; species Sequoia sempervirens. The sequence goes on from VDFB02215565.1 coordinate 312,221, forward strand.
TGGTATTATCCAATGTGTTCCTGTATCAGAGAAAGACGTAAAGTTGGATAATTCAACAGCTACGATATAACTTATAAGCTACAAGAAGATTTACACCAGAAGTTCACACCAGGTAACAAGACTAAATTTAGAATAACTGGCACTAACATGTAGATGAAAAATTTGATAAATTAATAATGGACTCTCAATCACCCGCTTTCTTGTCTGCTTGTAGAATTTCTATTCTTTTTCGTGTGTTTATAGAGTAAAAATGCACAAACCCAGATGAAAAAATGTAATGGTTTAAAACTACTCAAAAAAGTGAGTGCAAACCTAATCCAGAATGCTGAGTGCATTCACTGGGCGGTAATTTAATTTGACGAATCATCTGGTTTCCCCTGTCAGAGACTAGCAAAGCACATATGCTGGGTACAAAAGTGATATCAAAGTCAGGAGAAAACTTTGCCTCTTGACTTGGTCCGTCGAAATGACCAGATTTGGTTGTTTTGCCTCCAGCAATTGTACTAACACCTGGATTGATAAGAGATCAGAAAAATCACAAGCTATAATTATAAGGAATATCTAGGATGAAATAACATATCTCTGTCGTATCAAAAACTTTAAAAAACCGAGTACTTGGAATTCCATAGATCAGGAAATAGTAAAAACTTTAGGTAAGACTTCTTAAGAAAACAACAGAAATGGAGAGATCAAGTGAGACTGATATCAGAAACAGTGATAACTACAACAAACTCTTTGAAATCGAGTTAGAAATTTCTTAGCTTTAGAAATCAGTTTAATTTCTAAAGGAAATATTTTATTTTTAAAATAAAAAATGAGTTCCAGAATTCTGTGCTAGTAACTCCTAGTGATGGTTGATAAACTGCCAGAAACATTTGCAATCTGCTTGAACCATTTCTGAAAGTCTTCAGCTCTTTCCCAGGCATTTCCAAAAGTTGGTAGCATGGGAAGCAATTTTCCTGAGTTAATGGGCAGATTAAGATTAAGAGCCCCAATGGTCCATTCTGTTACTTAAAAACAATGAAGTGCAACAACAGTAAATGATCACCAACATGTTTGAAAAACATACGGATGTGATTAGCTCTACACAAATCCCAACTCCAAAATGAAATGAACCTGTGAAATGAAACAATAAACCAAGGAGAGAAATCCTGCAAACCATACCATTTCCTTCAGCCGACACCAACAAGTACTCTGGACGTGTCAAGTAAATCCCCTTCCAAAACCCTATACAAAAAAACCGTCTCAACATCTAACCGTTCAACCCCAAGGTCAATCAAACACAACAATAGATCAAAGAATCTGAAGAGATGTAGGCTTCTCAACTTAAGGGGGGTTAAATAATCATCCATTCCCACAACAAAGGAATATGTCCAAAGCGACTAACCATCCCCTATACTCGTAAAACTGTCCTCAAGACTGACCCAAACACATTAGGAGACAAAAGGAAAATAGAAACCATGTCATGCACTTCTCAAACTAGTCCTCAAAAATAATGACTGAAATTCATAACTCGTTCTCATGATGTTGTACCCAAACCAAATTTTTTGCTTCATCAAGGCATTTTGCATTTTAAAGTCTAAAACTTGCTAATTTGATGTAAAACACAGTTTTGGGCAATGTCAAGCATGGAGTTGTTGTCAATAGTTTGTTAGTCAAAGTCAGTTATATTGAACAAAACCTGAAGCAGAGACTCAAAATGAAGATCTTCACGACGAAGGAGCATCTCATGACGACATTTCATATTGCAGACGGTATTTTCAATGATCGAAGCAGAGTTTTTAAAGATCAAATCATGGAGATTTCTCAGAGGAAAAGCCCAAAAGCGCAAGTATAGCTCAGGGGCGCCCAACTTATTGAAGGTCAAGATTCTGGTTAAAATGTTCAAGCATCCAGTCAATCTCTTCAGAATTAGTCTGGCTATCCGTTGAGCTATCCAGCGAGGCGTTCCGAGAACCACAACTCCGGCAAATCGCGACAGAAGTTAAAATCCCTAAATTTTAGGAGATGAGAAATTTGTCTTTTCCAGGCAAAAGCGCGCCTCTAGCTTGAGGGCGCCCATCTTGAAGCAGGGGTAAATCTCGACAGTTTCGATGCCGGATGCAGTCAATTTGTTCACAACTAGTCTGCTTATCCGACGAGATATCAAGCGAAGTCATCCGACTCTCAAAGTTCAGGCGGCAGTCGTCCAAAGATCAGCTTAAAATGGAGTTTTCACGTTTCTGAGCTTCTCCGTTTATGCCCAGTGCAAGTACAGGCCAGGGGCGCTGGCTTAAAGGACCCTCCAAATGGCATTATTTGCAGACAGAATCTTCATAACATCAGTAGTATTCTAGCCTGGCTCTGCAACGCATCATTCAGCTTGTCGATCCGACGTTCCTGGTGGTCGTGGCGGAGATTCTACCAAGCACGTAATTTTTACGGGTGGACCATCAAATGATTTTCAGTGTATTTCCACAGTTCAAGGGCGCCTAGCCTTTAGGCCTGTCAGATGAGCCCGTTCGCGTTCGAAGTCTTCACGACTATTGAGCGTAATCAATTTATCTTTCCAACGAGCATAGTCGTCAGCCTTCAGCATTTGGCAGTTGCTCGTGCGTGCGAGGTCTTTGTTGTCATACTACAAAGTGAGGATGTCCAGAAAATGGCTAAGTCTGGTAGCGGTAAACATAAATAAAATACGCACTGGAGTTTTTTGAGGTCTTAGAAGCAGTTTTCTTGCCTCAATACCTCCAGGGACTTCTCTTGAGGGCCCTTCTGGCTGTCCGTTAAAACAAATATTGCCTGAATCGGGTCATCCAAGCTCTAGTTATCAGCGGTCAAAGTAGGGTACTCGGATGGAAGTTTGATTTTCGTCAAAATAACACCAGTGCAACTTGGAGCCAGGGGCGCTTTTGTTTTTGAGGCCCTTAACACAGCTTTCAGGGGTCATAGATACAGCCGTTGGATGCAGAATGTCTCCAGTCATGCAGTGAGCTTCGTCTCGTATCAGCAGGGTTCACCGTTTGCCGGCAGCAGCTGTCTGAAGTGTCAGACGGCAGTTTAGGAAAATGGCCAAGTCTGGAACCCGTAAAGCAATTTAATCAGGTGCGCCTAATTTTTCAAGGGGTTAAACGATGGATTTTGCAGTTGTGTCTCCCAGCAGACATTTCTTCCTTGTTCAGTAGGCTTTCCGATGAATTCTTCAGAACAGTCTCAGCATCACTCGGTCATCCGGAAATCAGTGTCGAAGTTGGCCAGTCGTGACAGTGCTGTCAGCTATTAAATAGGGAGTTAGTAAAAATGAAGTATCTTGAGCAAATGGACGCCTATGTGCTTAAGAGATGACTTTTCGGAATCAGTAAAGTCAAACGATGAATCTCATAGCTTCAACCAGTTTGTCAACTGAAGTTCAAAATATGCTTGTTCAGAAATGGCGATTTTCTATTTTTAGCGCCATTGCATGATAATAAGTATTTTATTATTATTTTCAAATTTGAACTTCTAGTCACTGGCAGTTGAACTGAAAGGCAACCAATCAGAGGATTTCTATTCTGGTTAGGGTTTATGAATTCTTGCAGTCACAATTCAGTGCGAATTCCTTCTTATTTATACAGGCGCCATCTTCATTATTATTCATAAAGCTTTCAAAGAGAAAATTCGATTTCATTAAGAGAAATTTAATCTTAAGTGAATTCGTGGTTTTCAATTTCAAGTTCATATCTTCAAAGGGAAATCGAAGTTATCAATTTTCAAAGCAACTTCAGAGAATTCGAATTTTGTTAAAGGAGATTCATATTTAATATTCAAAGGCAAAATCGTAATTCCTCAAAGGCGCAAAATTCAAAGATAAATTCGTGATTTCTCATAATTTCAAAGGCGCACTTTCAAAGCAATTCGCAATTTCTTGATTCTCAAAGGCGTATTTCCTTGATTCTTAAAGGCGTATTCAATTATCAAACAAATCAAAAGGCGATTCCTCAAATTCAAATCAAATTATAAAATTCGTATTTTCTTCAAGGAAATTCGAATTTCTTCATATTTAAAAAGGCGCAAATTTCAAGAGGAGAAATTCGTGGTTTTCAATTCCAAGGCGAATTCTTCCAGTTCAGAGGCAAAATCTTCATCAATTCACAGAGGCGATTTTTCCTAACATATCTTTTTGCAGATCAAAGTTCACAATTGTCAGCAATTCAAAGAAATCTTGGGCAATTTTCACAGAAGGCTTCAAAAAACGTCTTTTTCATCCTTTCAATCACAGATTTCTCACAAAATACAAATTGCATGTTCCTGAAATTGGCGAATTTGGCAAGTCTCAGTATCTGGATCATTTCCATATAATTTCCTTGAGTTAAATTTGTGCGTTTGATTTTTCACGAATTTTTAGCTTCAGAACACTCGTTCTCGAATTGCTAATTTTCTCAAGTAAAAATCTTTGTACAATCGAGTAGAAGTTGTATTTTCGCAAATCTGACGTTCTGGGTTGTCTTAGAATTCTTTTCTGGACAAAACCCATATCTCGGATTTTTCGCTGAAAATAATTCTTCGAAAGGCTATTTTTAACTCTCGCAGGCTATTTTTAGATTCCAGAAATCTTGTCAGAATATAGTCAAGTTCGAGTCAACGGTAAAGTTTTTGAATCTGATTCCTTTCGGCTCGAATCTACGAGTTGGCGTCCTTACCACATGATTTCCGGAGTTGGTTGAAACAGTCTTCACAAAGTATTGCGAGGCGATACTAGACCGATTAAAATCGAAGTTCAATCCATTGAATAGTAGGCGTTGGTTTACTGAGGCGCTTACATACCTATCTCCGTTCAACGTGTTGAGTTTGTGATGGCTTGCATTAAGCAGTACAATCCTACTACTTTCGTGAGATAGCGTCGATTAATGAGGGCCGGGTCATTTGCGATCTCAAACCTTTGGACATGAAAGGGTTTTAGCATTCCTCGGCTTACGAAACGATTTGGTGATTTCTGGAAGCGGTGTGAATAGGCATTTGATCGATAATGAATAAATTAATGAGAGAAAAGAAAAGGGCAGAAAGATGGTTAAAACAAGCGAAGAACAAATTGCCAAACAATGTGGGTCGTGGTGAGTACAAGGATGAGTATGCGATTCTAATCACACTCTTGAATCGTGTCTCGGGTCAAGCACATGCGAATGTTTTCCAGCCTTGGATGTATTACATTATTGGTCGCATCATTTCTGGGCAGGAGCATTATGACTGGGCATCCTTCATCAGCGACATTCTCCACACACAGATTACCGGTTTCTTAGTTGCTCATGAGTTTCACATGTGTTCTTATCTCGTATACTTGATCGCTTATCAGGGTCAGTTCCGAGGACTTAACACCGTGGGTATTCTCACTGTTCAGAAAGTTTATCAGTATTATGATCAGCTTGAGTTCACCAGAGCTGAACATCATTTCAAGCGTGTTCACGAAGCTTTCTTGACTTACACAGTGAGAAACTTGGACCGGGAGTTGCACGTTCATATCTCGGCAGTTGCTAGGGCAGCGATGGATGGATGGGCAGATTGGTTTATTCAGTTCCCAACATATACCTACATCCGAGTATACGGTTTCACAGGAAATCCAGCTATGCTTCCACGTTATCCTTCGGATAAGACAGTTTTTCAGGAGTTCCTAAGACAGATGCATGATGTTCATCGTCTTCTACGCCGCAGGCACAAACCATCACTCAACTTTCCTTTTCAGTTTGGAATGTATTGGTGCAAGTCAGCAATTGATGCCAAGATCGCAGGACAAGAACTTGAGAGATATCATCTCAAGTATCTTGTTGAAGCACGTGCCTATGACCTCTCAGGTCATTATACAGCTCGCCTCGCTGGAGGTACATATCACGAGCCTTCTATGGAGGATTACTGGGCAAATTGCGCAGATGACTTCGAGGTTGTGACCTTTGATTCACGGCCTTCTCTCTCTCCTGAGATTTATGTTTTCTTGTCGGAAGATGTGGGAGGTTTATCAGAGGATGAGGGAGAGGTTCTTCCTCAGTTTTTCAGAGAGCAGGTTGATACACAACTGTTGCCAGCAGTAGATTGGTATGCCAAGGAATATGCAACGGTCAAGGAGAGGTCAAGTAGAGTCATCCAGAACAGTATACTTTACCTCGACAGCAAGAAGACAAGAAGAGTAAGTGTTCCTAGAGCAGAGCCGCCAGTGGTGGTAAATCCTTCGCTACCTTCTTCGTCAAAACCTAACAAGAAAAAGAGG